>JAGVSP010000171.1:92500-136585 GCA_022494985.1 Micrasema minimum | reverse complement strand
TTTTAGTTAACTTTTAAAAAAATTTTAATGGAAAAAAAAAACCAAAAACAAAATGTTTTTTTTTAAACCCGATGCAAGGAGGTGCCAGAGAGCTGTTTGATTTGATATGATGTTTCACATTAAGGTTTTTTCCCCCCCCAAATGATTATTAAATAAGTAGGTACACTATAACAGTTCATATTTTTCCAGCTTGTGAAACGACAAATCCAGACCTTCCTTGTTTACATGATGGAGGACAAATTTTAGAAATGTACAGCTTTTCTGACGAAAATCTCTGGAGAGATATATTTTGCTATGGTTATCCTTTATGGCGTTTTCCACTTCATTGCATACCTGTTCTTATGTTACAGAGCAAAGAGAGAATAATTTATTATGGCTCGGCCTGTTGGTAATAGTTAAAAATCTCAGCATCGTAATATTTTTAGCATGAAGGAAAATTTTATTTAAAATTTGTAATTATCGCAATACCCAAAATATCCAGGTATTATTTTTTTTTTGACAAAATTGCACATACTAACGTATATTTGCTTTCGTACCTGCTATCTGCGTACCTGTATATGTAATTAACTTTTTTTAAAGAATTCTTAAAGTTTTTTTTATCAATCACTTTAATTCGCATAGCATCATCAAATTAATGTTTTAATATAAAATTAAATCAGACCTTTAATGAATTTAGCGAGTAGTACAAGAGTTGATGATGATAATACCAAAGAGAGAAGAAATTTATAAATGTAGAAAAAAACATACCTACCTATTTATAATGCACCATTGTGCTAACAACTAGTAAATCATACTTGGGTAGCGGGGCCTTATCTAGTGTGGTGGAGCCTTAAATCCCTCTCCTCGGCTACCCCCACTCCAACACCTAGTGACAGACATTACACCGACGATGACTAGCACAAATTGGGCCCAAGACTATTTCTAACGCTCTATCGCACTGATATTTCTCGGTTGAACGCTTCTAAAATCAACGCTCTACTCCTGCACTACGTCTACATTCTATCTCAGATCAAGAATCTCTACTTGAATATTGGCGGCAAATAAATAATACATGTCAACGATAGATGGCAGCACTGTTATCTTAGACTTTAGAACTTCAGACCAAGAATAATAACAAAAAATGAATTATTATTACCTACCTACCTATGTTGTTAGTAAAATATTGTTATGCCATAAAATGTAGGTCGGCAGGTACGTAGAATTAAATCAATGTTTTTCGTAGGAAGCGGTATAACGCGAATAATAATCGAAAAGCTTTTCAGTCTAAAGTGGACATTTCTATAATAAATATTGTCATATTTGTATTGTTGCCAGCGTATAGATGTCACTGTACACCGTAGATATTGCATGAATTTCGCGCACGCGCTGTTAGATTTGTCCGCCATATTTTAGTATCTTTCAAGGTGTTGTGCTGTGACGGGTACGGGCCGTTATACAAACAATTTTATTGGATAGATTCGACGTTTTATCTATATTGTGATATTGAACAACGATTTCCAAGTGCTCTTACGTATCTATAAAATACTGTAGATAAAATGTATAAAATCGGAATTGTATTTATTTTCGCAATATTATGCGGTGGCGATCAAAAGTTTAATTGGAACAGGTTGAGTGTTGAGTTTCGTCGGTGAATAAAAAAAGTTGTTTTTACTCAACTCGTGTTTATTATATCTGCATTGTGCCACTTAAATTGATTTTTGCACTTATACGAGGCATATATGCTCAAGTGTTTAAATGTGATGCTGAAGTGTAGAAGTTTGTTTTTGTTGGCGAACGCAGCAGTAACAGGTTCGTATGTCAACAATATTTGACAGGTCACGCTAATGTACTGTAGCATACCTGCACATTGATTATTTCCCGTCATGGAAACAATGACCGACAACATCAGCCAAGTTGTTGCTAAGGGCTGTTTAACCGTCATAATTTGAACATTCCAAGCACGCGGAACCTCCACACACCTCCGCTCTCCAATCCAGTCCAAATATATAATCTGTGATCCAGTCTTGACTTAGATAAGAAAGGGCTAGAGACTAGATAATTTTGTATAAGAACACCTTTACATAAGATTCCCTTTTCATTACTCATCAGAGGTGACGTAAGGAATGACACTAATAATATCATTTTCACCCAAAAATAAGGTGATTTTCATAATTTGCAGGTACCTATATTTTACAAATTGCACAATTTTATTCAACGCAAATTGCATACGGCAATAAAACCGTATCAGCTACAATATTATCTACTATCGACATTCGTGTCAAACTTCTGATAATGATGAGTAATACAATACCAAGTTTATCTTTATTGTTTCGGGATGTTTTGAATGAAATGTATTTTTAATAATTTTAATTCATTTTTGTGATCTTTTGTTTAAAATCGTCTAGTGGTCTAGGTCTAGGCCAACAGATAAGAAGTAGGTACTTAAGTATGCACTAACTTGCTTACCAGTCGTTATCCCATTAAATTGTATTTTCCAATAAGGCTTTTCTATTATGCTAACGCTTTTTTAAAACTAAGTATTAGTTTTTTTTACACTAAGTTTAGACTATTGGTTTGATAATTGGTTTAGCAAAACTTACAGTAAATCTTTTCGGACCCCTGGCGATCAAAGTAACACAACTCATAAATTGAAATTTTTCGGAGAATCGGACACGACCAAAATTTTACTACTAATTTACTTATTATATAATAATTGTCAGTTTATAGCTGAAAAAAATGAAAATCGCTTTTATCATGTACAGCGATAAAATAAATAAATATACTTGATTAAGTATTTTAGCTGACGAAAATCGTGTTGTTTTTATCATAATATTTTTATCTTGGCGCTTTTACTTAATTGAAATGAAATATTAGCTTTACGATACTATAAATTTATGAAATTACTCAACACCTAATTGTTTTTAAAATGCGTTATAGGTACCTACCTACCTACTGTTTATTAGATTGAGACTTGCAGACTTCTTGCCTTCGAACAAGAATTTTAGAGAAGTGACATTCCATACTTGAAAAATACTCCCGTGTCTAGTTATCTAGTTACCCACTACGTCATCAATATGCAACTACGTCACACGTTTCGTGTATTGGCCTAAGTGCTGGAGTCTTTAGACGGTGGAATTTGATAAGTAATGTTATGAAATTAACCCTAGGAAGCGTATATGAAAATTTGTATGGAAACGCCCCTTCTAGTGAATTCTTGTTCGAAGCTTCTTGTAGACCAGTCGTAATAATTCGAGTTTTATCGAAATGTCATTCAAAGTTATTGAAATTATGTTCCAAGTGACGTTCCAACAGCGCAGCGATAAGGACCAGATATTTGACTGCACCATGAAGCAATGGTGCTAAAAATTTTACTTTATTACTAAGGACAGAAATTCAATATGTTTTTTTATGGATTCACTAAAACCCTCTCCGCAAGCTTACTGCTGATGTGCATTGAATGCGCATAAAATAAATCATTCGACACTTACGATTTAACTTTTTAAAATCCTTGATAACGAAGATAAACCGTATTATTTTTCATTTTAATAATTATCTACCTTAGTATGTTGTTTTATAAATAGTACACACTACAGTACGTATTTTAAGTCTTGTTTATTTGCAATAATGTTTTTGCGACAACATTCCAACCGTCAATGTCAGTATAAAACTATTAAACGTTAATGATAACACGTTTCTGGATTTATTCTGTCCGATATCGCTCCCGTGTTAGTTACCCTTGTTCTTTGCATCGAGAAATAATAATTATGTAAAATGTATTCTACTACCGTACATACTACAGGCACCTTTTAATAGCCCTTTTTTACGCGTAAGGGTTCGTTGAATGTTTCACGAATGCTCATTTAATATTCTCAATGGCACTCGAGCTACTGAATACAACGTTTGTATGGGGTATAGAGGACTGGATGAGCTTTATTCCCAGGGGAGGGTCGCTGGTTTTTACTGGTTACTGGTCGCTGCACGTCCCACGTCCCACGTCCCACGTCCCACGTCCCACGTCCCACGTCCCGGGTATTAACCACTCATTAGGCCCCTCAGTGTTCCTTCCACAATATGTCATCAGCCATCACGTTCCCGGCTCTCGTGACTCGTGACCCTTCTGCTAGTGTCAGCTAAATCTACCTATACTACGTCCCTCATTTCTTGGCGGGGTATCAACTTCTATACTCCCGCTCTAGAACGATTACGTCTGCTAGATTTATGTAGGTTCTTCCTGACTGCTTGACTTTTTTGCTGCGATCATCGCCATCGTAATGATTTTCTTATCTGATCTATGAAAAAATACACAATGGAGGTAGGCGGCTTACATTCACCATCTCGCTGATATTCTTGTCTATCGTTGTATGAATCATGCTACACAAAATTAAGACAACTTAATTTAGTCTTCGCTTTGAATTTTTTGACTAATACATACACAAAAGTAAATTTTATATAGATCTTAAAATATTTTCGTCGTACTGACTACCTACTACTTCTTTGTTCCGCGTCATTCTAATTCACTTTCTGGTACAAAATTGGCCAATTACATATTTGAGAGTTAACGACCATCTACTATCCATTCGATTTCATCCAGTGTAGCGGCTATAGTCATTAATGTAATGCATAAAAGTAATTACATCCGACTATATGCACTATGCGCAGTATTAGGTCGGAGTCAATTGAAAACGTGACCAGGTAATGAACAGAATTATGTTCTCATTGTTTGCCGAGCGCCGCTCCGATGGACTGAAAGATTGTACACTAGTCAACTGGATGTCATGTTTTTCTATCATCGTAGATTAGTTGGCTGGTGACCTGATATGCCCGATCACTGCTCGGCACTTGCTTCCCAGTACTATCACCCTGTACCTGTACTTACTCTACTCCCAGACAGCGACAGTTTATGCTGTACCAAAATAAATACAAGTCTCTTTTGATAATTACTATTGCTACGTTAAGCTCATCGGCGGAAACTCGTATCAATTTAGATGTAAGTGATTGTATCTCATAATGAAGAATGTCTGGAATGTTCGAATAAAGGGAAATGTGCATTCGGCGTGACATGTGAAGTTGTGAAGCCCTGTTGTCCGTACCGCATGTTACAGTAATGTTTTTGCCAATTCGTGAGACTGGCGGCTATTTGCACACTACCTATAAGTATACACAAACTTTCTTAGGTACGTAAACCGCACAATTGAGTCGGAGAACAGTTCTGTTCGTGGAGACTCGCTCGCTACTATTGGAGAGAATGCACTACATGACGTAAATATCCCCGGCGGAGTATTTTTACTGCTGGCAAGTATGGACGAACCACCGTTTACGCGGTCCACTTCCAGATTTACAGATGAATCCTGTCTTGCTGAATTGTTTCTAACGGAGTGAGGAACGTCTGCCTGGTTTCCTCTCTCTGGTCTCCACTCTCTACCACCAGTCCAGCTATCTCCGATCTCACGGCGCGAGGCGGTTGCGGCTCGCGGCTGGTCGCTGGGGGCTCCCTCAACAACTAGGATTCTCCGCTTCCCGAGCTTAACGGCGAGTAAACCAAATTGATTGACGTTAATGGCCAAACTGTAGACAGTGATCTCATCGCTATTCTGTTATAATGGTTTTTATCTATGATTAGATGTAATTAACTTTTGATAAAATCGCCAATAAGAAATCGCAACATTTTTCTTCGTCAATAAGACGTCTGGTTTTATATTCAACCCCACACTATTATTATCTTCTGTCTTATATTTAGCGAAGCTTCCTGGGTAATTTTCTATCAAGAGCGGGGATGCCGTCACCTTAATTTTAGGTCACCAATTGTGGGTAATTTGTATTCATTCCATGTTTGCACCACGGTGCACTAAATAAGCGCACTGAAGTTACGTAATGGTCGTACTGTATTTCGGTAAGTAACCTTAATTCAGTATAGCGTACATAATTCCAGGATATGCGGTTATATCGAATTGTTCATACCTCGAATTAATATCTAACATTACCGCATTCACAAAAACACAATAAGTGTGTAAGGAAATATAAAAATTATGAACGTCGCAAAAGTTTTCTGAGTCATTCTCCTCTGTGGGTGAGTAGTGTTGCGGCGGTCACAGTGAATTCCTTGCAGTTGTCTAGTTATTAGGAGGAATGCCGAGTTTCCTCGGCGGGCGGGGGAGGCGTCCTGCCGCCCGCCAGCGCGGCGTTAGTGCCAGCTGCCAACCGACCAGTACCGCGCCGCGCGCCGGCTGCTGCAGCAAGCCGCCATCGACAGGGTCTCTAGTCCGCCAGGACCGACACTCATCACTACCGCATTTAATATATTGCCACCCTGAATAGCGATACCGAAAACCGACTGCTATGCAATTGAACGGCAACAAATCAAATGCAAAATATTGCTCGTGGATTTTCACTGTTTCATTGCTAACTAAGCTGCGCGGCATTTAAGTGGTATTTTCGACGCGCGCAAATCAGTTGTCTGATCGAAATCGAACGATTCGGAAAATTGTATGAATCTCGTGCTGATAGCGCTAGCCGTATCGACCCAGCGCCGATACCGCAGCGAGCAGTGACTGGCCGGCTATAGACTAGACACGACACATCACTTCACCTAACAGTGATATACAAGACATCCAGCTAATAGACCGAATTCCACTGCAACTGTCGGCTGCAGAACTGCATTTCCACGCTCTTATTACTTTTCGCAAGATCCGATTTTCCCGCTAATTGCACCCCGAGAAAATTTCCAACTGTTAGTGATACTTGAGTGCAACTTTGTGTTAAACTACATATGTTTTAAAGTGCTATCGAAAATAGTGAAATCGTATTGTTTACATCTTTAATAGGTACATGGTTGATGTTACTCTGCCGGTAACATGGTTTTTGCTGCTTTCTAATTTAGGTAATTATCAATCATTTTTATTTCGATAAGTAAAGGGCTCCAGTAATATAGAATTAACAATTAATATGAAAAATTGCTACAATTTTCAGTACAGCGCAGATACAGTGCGCTGGTAAATATAGGCACTAAAACAGCTATCGTATCTCGATCTAGTCTACTTTTAGACACACAACGTTATTATTTTCTCTATTATCATTGTACCACTGAAATAATAGAAAGATCTTTATCCAACATCGCATTTTAAATCACGATATAATGAAAACTGTTTTCTATAGTACCTATAGGCACACTTACATAGGTAGGTAAATGAGTACCTACATATTTTTAAAAATTTCAGCACAATTAACGACTACAAACAAATAATATTGAATTAACAACTTGTAGATTTGCTAAGTGCAAAAATATTTCACACATTTAGATAACCGCATTGCAATCAAATTAGATGAAAACAAACAGACCTCATCGCAGTGACGCAGTGGGTGTTTATTTTATTTTGTTATTAAGATTGGCCGATCGTGCTAATGCTGAGCTTCATTGTAATATCAATATCTCGAAATGGTATTCACGACTCATGTGTTATATTATGTGCGAGTTGAGCAGCTACTCAGTGCTCAGTGTACTGGGTACCAGATTGGCCGTTGTGAGTTGTGAGTTGTGATCTCACGATGCACTTATAAACACTTTCACTTTTTCCACTGCACTGGCGCCGGAGAAAATTGGAGGAAACTAAGGAGAATACACGTTTAAAACAATCATATTTTTCATGTTAATTATTTATTATTATCTTATTGCTGGAATACACTACGTAATATAATAACGTTTTTTCTTGAAGGCGACCCATTGTTACGCCCCTGCGCCCACTTCAATATGCACAATTCATCAGATTCGTGTAATATTATATTATTTATTAGGCCGTGTGTTGAGATGTTGGCGCTTGTCTCTTGTCTCTTGTCCAGAGTGATGCTGTGACCAGTAACCGATGATTCTGTAGGGAGTATCGTCCGTAATACAATATCGCGGTTTAGTTTTAGTGGACCAACAGCTTGAGCACGAGACTTGCGAGTTTAAAATAACATTGACGTATTCGTCTTTCATAAATTTTGCTGGAATACAACATGTCGCAGTAAACGAGACGGAAGCGACAAATTCTATGAATATTTATGTCAGCTTGCGTTATTGTTCTTCCATGTAAATTAAATTATGTAAACGTATCGGGTTTCCAACATAACTTACTCATTATGTGGTGTTCTGATTATTTACGAAACACTTTGTGGCGGTAAACAAGCCTCATTTTTTTATTAAATAACCATAAAAGGCACGTTAGCATAATTTTGACGTATCACGTACAATCACGTGGCCATCGTTTAGCTATTACTAAAATATGTATGTTCGGCGATGAATGAAAAATGATAAGGCAAGTGGTAAAACTTGTTTGCTTAATAAACCGTAAATACTCCCGCTTAATTAAAGTACCTACTGATCTCGGCATAATTAGCTTCCATAAAAACATTTAGGCTTTAAGTACTCGAACACTAATACATACATATATGTTCTAAAAATGTATTTTCTAAAACTTCATACTTAGCCTGATTTTATTATGTAATTAAGAAATATAATACTAGCAGCCACTGAAAATTTAACTTTAAAATGACTTTATTCTCCTTGTCTAATGAATTGAAATGATTGAGTATTTTACTATAAAACATTTTTTTTTATTTTATATTACAGACCAGCGTCCTTCACGCCATGATTTTGCGATTAGCTTCGTTACCAGCTGTTTTTTTTTTGTTTTAGAAAACTTCTCGTGTCACTCCCGATGATCCTAAAACATGTGCAGATCTTTTACGCGAATGATCTCACATCAAATTCCGAAATTGAAATATAACGACGTAATGTAAAATGTAACATAATATCCGAAGTATCCGAAGGTTATGCTCGGCGAATAAAGTAAAATGATTATTTGAGTATCTCGCGGTCGACACCTATTGCTATTGTTTCGCGGTTCGTTTTTTGGGAGGAACTATAAAAATCCGGTCCTGCGGATCCGGATGAGTGCCTTCAGAATTTTGCGGTTTTTCTTGTAGGAATCGTATTTATACACCGCGAGAGCAATGGCATTTCACACGACCAGCGATCAGCGATCAGCGATGGTAGGTAGCAGGTACCCGAACACCGAACATAGGACCGCGGTGCGTGATCCACTGGTCAAACCGTGAAATTTCAAATACAAATCTCGATTATTCGCCTGGCGCATTATCGAATGATTCGGTTATGGCCGCCACAAAACTAACTAAATAAAATGTGGATTTCAGATAAAATCTTTATTTTTTGTGGCACTGAACTTGAAACATGCTCGATCTGTGTAAACACATTTTTTGTGCTACTTTTCGTCAATCATTTGCCGTATTTGTTTTCGCTTACCAGCCTGTGAGAATACCGCAACTCACGATGTTATAGAATTACTAAATCCACGGCAGATTGCATTTGATATGTTTAATTTGATATTCAATGCAGATTTTTGCGGTTAGCTTTCGTGTCAGATCAGCGTGAATTATTATCATTTTGATTCGATTATTTCAGCATGGCATCGTTTGTTGTACACGAGTAAGCCTTGTCGCGTTAAGCTTATTATTTGCAGAAACCTTCCTGATAATATAATATAATATGCTATATCGATATCACAAGCATACAATTTTATCAATAAAGTGGAGATATAAAATCTGGGTCATCTTTGTCGTATTTCTAGTTTTTTTATTGTTAAACATTATAATTAAAAAGCAAACTCTTCTTAATTGATTGATATGTACGTAGGTATTACTGTTTACATTATATATAGTATTAGGTTTGTTATCTCGTTTCTATGCACCCAGCAATAGCATAATAGTGCACAATATATAATTTAGCAAATAAAATAAACAAACGTAATCACGCGACATCATCTGTCAAATCTAATTATTCACAGTACATATTTAGCCAACAAAATAACTAGTTAATCGTGAAAACAGGTGGATTTGCGAAATTGCGAAGTACTTGTTGGTTTGATGTCACGGCGCGGCGCGGCGCGGCAGTTGCTTAGGAGACGTCTAGTGTAGGTGCACGTGAATAATGATATGCACAGAAGGGGGCTTGACGCTCGGGCTAATTCTGGTTTAGGGAATGCGAGAGATCCAGCGTAACGCGTACCGATATAATACAGAATGTACCGAGTATAAACGCACACTGGACCGCGCTTTCATAACTCGTGGAATGTCAGAAAGGGAATTTACTTCCCGTTCCAATTCTCACCTATTGTTCGTACCACCGAAATAATACTGTGTTTATCAACACCCAGATCGTTTACCCGCTATTGCAGTGTTCCGTGAGTTTATTTATCCATTGTCTTAACGTTTCCAATTAGTACAAATCCCCGGACTAAACGAATAGCGCATCATTAGTTGCTTACACGCATTCACGCACTCTTCCTACACAAGTAATTGATCGCCTTCAGTCTCCTGAAATCCCACTGGAGATTGATTGTGTCACGCATCTCCACTAGGATTATGTCCCCTACATGGAGAATGGAGAACATTCACCTCCTGAACATATTTAATGGCCTTTCTCAATTTCGATCAATAATACCACTTAACCGTTACAAGATCACTGATTCTTCATTTTGTGTCTACTGCAGCAAGCAGCGTACGCTATTTTTTAAAAACTGAGTTTATGTATAAAAATCTTTACGGGTTGTTTTTGCATTCATGCTATACCTACTTTATATAGTTTTCTCACAAAGGAATATAACTAACTAACTAACTAACCATCACGCCATTTCCCCGAAGGGGTAAGCAGAGAGGATAGAACGCCACACCACTCTGTCCTGGCACACTTCTCTTGCTTCCTCCACATTCATACATCTCCTCATGCACGCACGTCGATTATTCCGACTTCTTACATGCCCACTTTCAAGCACTTGTTTTACTTGATCATGCCATGTCTTTCTCGGCCTTCCTCGACTTCTACATCCAGGCACAGTCGCATCATATATTTTTTTAGATGTTCTTTCATCATCCATTCGCTCTACATGACCGAACCAACGTAAAAGACCTTTCTTAATTTTGTCGATAATGCTTATCTCAGCCTTGCATTCTGCTCTAATTTCAACATTAGTGCACCTATCATACATAGTTTTACCACACATTCGCCTGAGAGATCGCATTTCAACTGCATTCAATTTACTTTCATCCTTATTTTTCCAACTCCATGCTTCGCTTCCATACATAAGGGTTGGTACCAGAACTCCATTGTGCACCAATTTAGCCTCTTTTGATAAGCACTTATTAGATACTACCGACTTTAGGCACCATTAATTCTGTTACCGGCACTAACCCTCCTTTCAATGTCCTTGTCCATATTTCCATCCCTAGTGAACATGCTTCCCAGATATACAAATTCTTCCACTTGTTTCAAGCTATCGCCATTTACTACGATCTTACACTTAGTCATATTCACATTTCTTTCAAAAACCATCACATTCGACTTTTCCACATTCATTAATAGATCACTCTCCTTGCACACATCGTAAACCTTTGTAACCAAGGACTGCAATTCTTCTTCGCTCTCAGCAAGAAGCACTGCGTCATCGGCGTACAAAAGGCAACTAACAATCATATTGAAAATGTATACAGCGCCGTTTTCGTATAAATATACCTCAAGGGCACTGAAACAAAGTTTTATAATAATGTTCAATTATACTTACCTACAGTAAAATGTGTTCGTGACTTGAGACTAATTTTCATTATCACGTTATAACGCTGTCCCGTTGTAAAATGTGAAAAAAGGTGTTTTATTGAATGTGTGCGCAAGTAATCTGTTAGTTAACACAATTTATACACATTTTGAAATCTCGAGATAAGATAGGCAAGTTGTCGCCGATAACCTTCATCGGGAACGTCGCTCTGCATATGCGGGTAATAGTAACAGTATGATAAGTACTCGCAAACATAATGGTAAGGAACACTCGCATAGAACATGCAGATGAAATGAAGAAGGGTTTGTAAATAGGCGCTGAGAAATCTCGGACAAGCGTCGCATTCATCTCTGACTGAAATAATTCGCATTCCGCCCGACTATTGGCTGCAGCAGTGTTTTGGCTGGTTCCACTCTTCTCCGCGTACAATGCTCGTATATTGCACTTCTCTTGAGAATTCCCACATTCTGCACATGTATGTTTCTTGATCCCGAATGGCAGTAACAAAATATCTCGTCTGCGATGAAATCCCCATTCAGCTGGATTAAAAAGAGCTCAGTGGGTATTTCTGATCTGCTACACTTTCATTTTAAATCAAGTATTATTGAACATAGGAAAATATAGAGTATCTTAGGGTAAAATAATAGTTTCAGTGAACAAGCAAGTAGATATTGTGAAAAGTAAAAATATTTAAGTGGTCCGTATTCATTACCATTTTAAACGCGGTGTTGTAGAAGTTTGCGCAATGCGCAGTGAACCCTAAAAATTACGATGCAAGTGTACCATTATCTGCATACCTAATTGTCTTATTTTCTTAACTGCAAGGAACATGTTAATTGAACTTATTCTACTTTGATATAGCTAACACGAACGTGGTATCATGCATTATTCTCTCCTACCTCCCTTATATTGCGGATAGTTCCTCATCGCTCCACGTACTCCGTACTCCGCGTCGCTATCTTCACCGCGTGTATCTCGCTTCAAGTTCTGGCGGTACGTGGTACCTACAGCATTGAATTGTCATGTCTCATTAGTGAACGTTTCTCCTTTAGCTCCAAGACAGGGAGTATTTAACTAACCCTAGAATATGTATCTGTATTTTCTAAAAATTTACATCTTATTAATGTCCCCGCATTGATGATACTAATTGCCTTTATAGTTATATTTCAAGTTTTCCTTGTTTTATTTTGGAAATGTTAGTAAGGTCGACGTGATGTCTTTAATGATGGAATCAGTGAGGGAAAGTTGGCAAGAGGACGTGAAGTCTGTTTCAAGATCAATCTATGTATGCTTTAATTAACATGGTGTAACTACGAGATGGAGACAGTTAGCTGAAAATTACACAGATTTTATGCGGACCACGACAAAATCAGTTTTTAGTACTACGTCTAAGCAGCATATTTATATTTTAAAGCTTTTCTTTAATGTACTTACTTGCCTATCACCTACCTGCACTCATATCAACGTCAAAATTGGTGTGAAACACGTATAGTTATTACCGAAGTGACTAGACGCGCTGTAGCAACTATTTGATATAATAGACACGTTTACTCTCGCAAAATAATACTTAGCTGAGAAATACGTACGCGGGTTGTCTATGATGTAAATACTTACATAACAAAAAATTGTAATCATGAAATGACCACGCAAAAACATTATTGAAATAAACAAACTGTTAATACACCAGGATGTTTTATTGGAACTCCATTTTTAGTCTGGGATTTTTTGTTTCTTCGCTTACGTGATCTTCTTTAATGACTACTACCTAAGTATGTAATGTAATACGTTTACAGCCATCCACCATTAATATTTTGTCAGTAATGCAAATTTTAGACATGCGTTTTTTAGCGAAATACAATTCCTCACTTTAATATTAATACTTCTCAGGAAACTTCGAATACAATATAAAACTTAATTTAAAAAATACACACTTACTGAATGTAAAGTACAGTGTAGTTTCACTAAAATTTCAACATAATCATTTCGTTAGTGTTCATAGTTCATAGCATCGATGTTTTTTTACTATACTTAAAGGACACGGGTAGATTAGTTGGAATTGGTTTATCTTAAGATACTACATCTTACGTTCAGCATGACTTACTCCGCTACAAGGTCAGTAATCAGTTAGTACCTATTCAGCATTCTTTCGTTCCTAACCTTTGATCGCCGACCTACGTAAAGTGATAAGCTTATTACGTAACCTGCTCACTCCCAGATATTGACCAAAACACGATCACCCACGCCCTCCTCATGTTGACCAAGGTGTTCATCTTAACATACTTTATAGAACATGCCAATTGGTGCTGGACAACAAGTGTTCCAAACAACAACTTACCAATGCGAAATTTAGCACCTAGAGACTTTTAAATCAACGTTATCCCAAAATAAAAACATTAATAATTGCCTTGTAAACTATTGTGTTGTAGTCGGTTTTATGATTAGATGCAATCATTGTTTTTCCTTTTCTTTGGTGCTTTGCAATGTTTTGCACATAAAGTCTTATCTTGGCAATGCCTCTTATCAGTATTGTCGGAGCCTATTTTTATCGTCTCGGATGATTATACACAATTCAGTTGTCCGCGGTTTAAATCTACGTATGTTCACGTGATGGACTTATTCTCGTATTAACCGCTTCGGGCGGAATACTCACAAGTCACCTGACGTCATGCCTCAGGATGTCTTAATTGTCTACAGAGTCGACGTTGCTGATCTCACTTGTGCAGAACTCTCTCGGAATGGTAATGAAGCCCATTTGATCAGATAACGGGTTCATTGCATACTGTAACATTGACTGAGAGCTAGAAAAGTGGTTTACTTCATTAATGCATTCGATGAAACGTGAATGTTTATATGTACATATTACTTATCATTCGATATCTTTCAATCACTGTAACAGTTCTTTCAGACGCTCATCCATATTTCAATACCATTGCATTAACATTTTAGTTAGACGCTAGCCACTTGTAAAAAAATCTTCTTTCAACTGTTCTTCTGCGTTGATAGCGATCAACCGAAGTAGGATAAACACGAGCGTAGATTCCGCAATATAAAACCTTCCGTGTGCCTATTAGTCCGTTAAGCCGCGCGATCTCCGAATGTTTAGAGCCAATAATTCGAAATGGAATCGCTATTTATATTGGGGCGATCGTTGCGTTGGCTCCTGCAAACAATCCAGTCGCAGGTGTTGCGCGGGCGGCCGGAGCCGTCATGTCCCTTTCTCCGTTTACCGCCAAAAATAACACAGCGCAATGTATTTCGGGTCATTTCGGTAATCCGTCTTATTCTCGGCGGATTTACCTGGACTCCGAATCTGGGACATCTTATTCTGGACGTGCCTTCCCTGTTACTCATTCATCAGTTCCCCATAACGCTACTATTATTCAGCGTTCAACTCGTTTGTATAAATGATTGTTTTGGTTGGCAAACGGTTTAGAGAGGAGAAAAGACAAGTTTCTTGTATAAGTACTCGTATCTACTTCTATTCATTGAGCATAACAGTTTTTTAACCCCATTTTTTTTAATGTTCGCCATGTAGAAATTAGTCATATTTTTATGTAATAATGAATAGAAATGTTGCCGGAGTCTTATTTTAAGCGCTACATATTCTTGTTTGCTGTAAAGATATCAAAAGAGTTTTGAATAAGAATGAAATAAATTAATGTATCTGATCTTGAAAACCGCCAATGATTTCTAAAAGCGTACGATTTGAGTAATGATGCTTTCACTATGATCAAGAAATACTGTCGGCAAAAATGGGTGATGGATCAAGCTAAGCAATCTCCCGGGAGAACATGCAAGATAGTTAAATTATTCATTAGCATCTAAGCATATCAATGATGGTGGAATACGTCGTTTCTAGAAGTCTATTATTATCCATGGCCGCCTGCACTGATAAATAGAGCGGTCTATTATCAGTCACGTGGGACCGATCGATCACGGAACCGTTGAGCAATTTTTAATTATATCGACATCTCCTCGGTAGGTACCTCTTCTCGAATCATTGCGCATTGTGTCGGTGGCGCGATGGCCACTGCTGCTTGGTTGGGTCCAGCTGAGGGCTTGCGTAACACCGGAGAATGGAGGCAGTGAGAGCCGACTTCAAGGTCCACAAAAAAATTCTACTATTTTTAAGAATTTCAGTAAAATATATAATTAAGTATCTAGACTTTTTAACGTGAGCTTTTTCTAACGGACGGAAATAAAAACGCGAGGTAAAGATGAAAGGAATTTTACAAGTAATAAGCTTTTTTACAGAATGACGCTAAGAAATGTCTATAGCCTTTCGATATGCCTAATATTATATTATTATACCTACCTACCTAGAATCTTTCTAATGACCCTAAAGTGACAACTCCACGCACGTTTTCCAACGTTCGTTCATTCGTGACATGTCAAAATAAATTAATAGATAGTACTAATATACATGACCAGAGTATGTAAAGCTGCACGCGAGATAACTGCATACATTAAGTACCTACCTTTCATCAGAACTTTCTACGCAAACATTTCAAAAAATATTTTTCCATCAATCATAGTGCAAATAATTTATTTTCTATAATGGCACGTATTTTATTTATTTCTTTTGGTTTGTATTAAGTACTTATCATTGTTAGTTACCAATGCTATCAACGTTTCTAAAATGTTAAATGTACGCATAAACTAACACAAATCTTGCCAAACAAGAAGCCCATAATTTTTGTATCCTATAAAAGAATAAAAGTACTAAATAAAATCATAATTCTGTTGCTTAACTTAACTGATTCACCCCTTGGTAGGTACTCTGAGCCAAAATTGTTGTCAGACCAAACCAGAGTCAAGAAGTTGCATCCGCTCTGAAACAAAATAAAACTTGAGCGTTTGAGTACCTCTTGAATCCTTTTTATTTCTACCAATTATTATTTCAACGATTTCAATATGAATAGATTCACTTGTTAAATTTTAACCATTTTTTTATTTCAACAAGTATCGAAGTTCATTTTTTTTATTGCCTGCTTTCAATAACCAACGATACAATTCCAGCGGAAATCTACGTACTGACTACACGCCTTTTGTTCATTTATAATAAAATATATTAAACCTATCAGACAGTTTAGATTTGGGACCTATATTTATCATTTGTTATGAATCCATTGCCTAAATAAAGAATTGCATACTTTTTCAATATAATTACACCATTTTGGTCTAATAGATGAAGTACGAATTGCGCAAACGATTCATAGGCCTCGGAGTTAATTAATCAGCATAACCTTCCAGCGGCCACTATATATCATGGCGTCACGATTAGGTGATGAAGAAAACAATAACAATAGTTCGGGTCCTTGGCGAGTGATAACAATACACACTACTCTAGACTAGGTCAACTTCGTGCGTGGCCCGTAATGCCCATTGCCCGTTACTTGCTAACTTAGTGGATTTGTCTTATTTCATCATAATCACTGGGGGTTATGATATAACAAGAGAACTGTACTTTACATTTTACCATCGCTTTAACTACATCTTGATCTAGTACACGATCGTGGGAACTGCGCAAAACGAATGTAAAATTATAAACCTAGATTATGTGTTATTATTTCTAGTCAGTGCGAATTGGGAATAAACCGGTGTCTCATAAACACATTTCAAAGGTAGTTTGTATTTCAAAGTAGAGGCACAGGGCCATGAAGTTTCATTTCAAAGCATATTGATAGAAAAATACTTTAACATTTAAAAAATCTAACTAAGCGAAACTCTTGAGCTCTGAACGTTAGAACCTCAGGTTGAAAATTTTATTTAAGGCAGTCTGGAGTCGCATTTAGCAATATTTGGTCGTCATTTTATAGAATAAACACATGAAAACCCATTTTTTCTAGTTTTTCTTAGTTTACAAACTGAGGGGGGGGATTACGCACCCACCACAGCTGTAATAGAGTCCTGGGGGGACTCTTTCAGCTGCACATAGAGGAATAATATACTAGTATTTCATTAAAAATTTACTTTATATTTTACTATCGAATCTGAAAAAGGGCGATTTTCGTTTTATTGTTTTAAACTGTCCAATTTACATAATATTTTGAGGTACTCAAAAAAAAAATTATATTGGATTAAAAAAACCCCCAAAATTTAAGAGGAAAAATATTATGTAAATTAGACAGTTTAAAACAATAAAACGAAAATCGCCTTTTTTCAGATTTGACAGTATACGTTGGGACCGTCGAAAATACACATATAATATACGTATTAAAAACCAAGGAAAAATCAACAAAGAAGCATATTTAAAGAATGGTTATCAAACATATTAAACACTTTACACATATAATGCATATAAAAGCAAACAATTTACACACAATATATTTATACAAAAGAAATAACAAATAAAAGTAACAAGTGAAGACTTCCTATAGCTATACCAACTACCAACCCTACAAGGGAAGGACAGAACATAACTCGCAGTGCCTTCCGCTCGAAAGGAAGCACAGTTTCACGTAATTTTTACACACTTTTTGCGCCTGGCATATTGTGATAGGAATTGTTATAATTTTAATATTATTTTCATTTATTATTATATTTACTATAATTCATAATAATTTATTCATGTTACCTTCCTTCGTGCCGTAGGCATAAAGTATTAATAAACCCTTAAACAAATATCTCAAATAAATCTTGAAAAACAGGCAGTCAATTACCGAATGGATATTCTCAAGGATCACGTTACTGCATTATGTGCAGCGGAGTGCGAGTCGAATCGGAGCTCGAGGAAGTCCAAATAATAATCGGTATAAATACGAGAGTGGCGTCACGAGTTAATTGCACATCACTGTTAGCCGTGTGCTGTGTTAGCCCGTGGGATAGGTGGGTGGGAGGACGTGGGTGTAGGGTCACCCAAAAAGCGCCAAACTCCACCGGCTTGTTCTTTTTTTTTAACAAAAATTCGATCGGGAGTAAAACAGGCCGGGATAAGAATCAACAAAATAAATCAAGCACAACTTTTTAAAATGTATAAATAATACGTTGTTTTGAAAACAGAAAAGAGAATCTCCTATGTATTATTTATGGCTTTACTATCTCCCGAAATACGGGTAATTTCGCATAAAGTACATAGAATGAAGTGACCCACCCGCTACCCACTCTAACTTTGGTCAACTTCACAAATGTTTAGAGATATGCAGCTTATTATATTATATCCCACTTCAGCACAACTTGTTTCCTGCTTTCTGACACAGTTATTTCCGACTGTTTGAAAGCAGCCCCAAAACTGAAATATTTGAGTATATCATAAGAACTCAAATGTTTCTTTTAAAAAAAAAAAAAAAAAAAAGAGTTTCTCACCTTTTAAGAGCGTTATGTGTGTTTATACCGGTTAACATAATAAAAACAGCGGTTTGATTGCTTTTTCGTCTACCCTGTTAACTGGTTCGGTTATTTTCCTTTCTTGTTAACAGGTCCGGTTGTTTTCCTCTGCCCGGTAAACCGTTTCGGTTGTTTTTCTCTATCCTGTTAACAGGTCCGGTGGTTTTCCTCTGTACCCTGTTGACAGGTTCGGTCATTTCCCTTTATCCGTTCAACGATTCGGTTTATTCTCTACCCCGTGAACCGGTCGCGAAGCCCTAGTTGGAGGGGGTGTAGCATGCAGTACCTTGTATAGGTATTGCTGCTGTATTTATCTCTTGGTCTCCGCACTCCGCACAGCACAATGATGGCGCAGAAACGTGACCTGGATGGTCGTGCCCGCGGAACGAGCTTCAATTAATAATAGGACGAAAAAAACTTGTTCTGGACGCCGCCGTGCCTCACTAACTGGACGGACAATTACAACAATGCCACCGATATTTTGAGACCGCATTCAATACATTACTTTATTATTAATATGTCGTCCGCACGTACAAGTCCTCCTACCTTCTGTGTACTCGTGCGTTTGAGGGACATAATAGTGAAGGCACCCTCGTACCACCGACACCGATTATGATAACATCTAGAAAAACAAACAGCGAATCTTGAGCAGACTTTTTGCGAAAATGCACTTTATAAATTAATTATCCCAAACGTAAATACATCGTTATTTGCAATGGATTTTAAAATTTTATCTACTGTAAAAGTGTATTAATATTTAAAGTTAATAAGTATGTATATATTTTTTTTCTTTCTATAAATGACTGTATCGATATGCTTTGGTAAGGAGGCTTTTTCAAATTATATGAAAATAGACGATGCGTGTTTTTCCTGCCAACAAAGATGAGAAAAAAATTAATTTTCTAAATAGTTTTAAAAATGTTACACCACTTACAAAAATGTTATCTGTACATTGAAGTCTGTTTTATACGTGACAGAAAACAGTACAGTTTCTTGTGTGTTTTGCAAACTGTACCGTATAAAGCGAAAACTGTATGGAATATTGAATGGTCGGTGCGACGTTTGGCTGACCTGACATTTAATGTTTTTTTATGTAAACGTTTAAGTAGATAATATTGATATACTGAATGCTTTTTAAAACGTAAAAAAACAAATAGCATATTTGCATTATTAGCTATACTTACTTTTTAACAATTTCCCGTGTGCAAACATACGATAGTTACTTACGGTCGCGCTTAAAAAGTATACATATTTAGCGTGTTTTTTGACAGACTGACTACCTACAGTTTTATGAGCAAGAAACTGTACAGTTTTCGGTCCCGTGTAAAGTGCGCCATAACTCTTTATTTCTACGACCATTGGTTGTTTTGTAAGATCATTGGTTTATCAATGATTTTTTTTAGAAGGCTGCATTTGGTTCTATACCCCTCATCTGTAAGCCGGAATTGACCACTGACCAGTCCCATACTGAGAAGATAAGATCTGATTATGATCTCTATTTCATTTATTCAATTTGGCTCTTATGTCATTTAGTTAGTGTAACTTAGACAGATCAATAACCTATGATTAATTTTTCTAATCATGCTTAATATTTTATGTACATTTACAAAATAGTGTGATTTTTTTGCCCTTGGACACGTAAAAACTCCTTGTAATTATTTTACTATTTGTTTACTAAGCTGTTTTTTATTATATAAGCATTTAATAGTTATCCGACGCAATGTTTAAAGATTGCATAATATACCTATATTTTCATTTTTGGAAAAATCTGAAACTTATTTCCCTTGAAAATTTAAAAAAAAATTACGCATACATAACTTATCACTTTGTGTAAAATATTATATTACTGAGGACGTGTACGTTTAATTTGTGATCTATCCATGTACGTATAAACTGGCTGCCCTGGGACCCTATGCTGGGCCACCACCCGTTCAGAATGGCGAGTGATTTTTCACCATAGATTACTCGCCATTCCGAAGTGTCGCATACGACTTTCAGTCCAGCATGGGTCCCTGGGCCGTCCAATATATTATGTAGTACAACTTTATAATCACGAGTTGAACAAAGGATATTTAAGATTCAGGAAGTCTGCGAAGAGCAGGTCTTTGGAAAACATGGATTTCATTATCTCCGCGTTATAAATTTTCCCTTTGCCATTTCGAACCTAAAATTTACGGTCCTGTACCGCGATTGGCCTAGAAACATCATGTTTACACACATCAAGTCCGTTGGTGGCATTGTACAATAATATTATGTTTACCTTGTGTACTTTTTGTAAGTTATACGCAAAAATCTGACAAGAAGCAGCAATACAAATTATTGTAGTTTGTAGCGTATACTTATGTTCCTATATTATACAGCTCGTACACTTTTATGTTTTTTTTTAAATTTTATTTTCAAAAGAAAATTTTTTGTTTACAAAGAAATACAATAAAAAAACACATATATATTAAAAAAAAAAACAATTTGATTTAAGTTTTTCAATTAATATAATTATTTAGTTTTTGCTCCCAACGATTAGAACGTACGTGCTTCTTACATTAAAATACTAATAGGGAGGTATTGTTATTATCACTTGATAGAATATTAAAAAATATAAAAAAACCTTTTTTACTGAAATGAAACTACGTTGTATTTGTGTCCATTAACCAATCTTGTTTTCACACAAAAATAATGCTGATTAAAACTGTATTTTTACTGGTGGTTTCAAAACTCCTTGTGTGTTTTATTCCTTCGAAAATGTCTACATTTTGCCTAAATTTTATAAAATGTAGTTCAAATTCATAATCTATTTTGTTTTCAGGAGGATTCTTCTATTATCGTGAATAGTAATACCTTGCTCGGCCTCTTATCTCGAACGAAGCCTCATAATCTTGTATCTATTAACATCTTAGATAAAATATAGATATGTTGTGTAACACAATAGACACGTATAAATTGTATTAGGTTTTTATGAATGTTACACAATTGGTTGGAGTAATTAGATAGATGTGAATGATTACTTTTGACTGACGTTACGTGAGGAGAGCTAGATCTGCGCCTCTCATTAATATGTCAGAAGTACTGTTAGCATTTTTGAGTAAATTCGTTTCGCCTTTGGCGCTGATGGAGCTCTGTTACAGACTAATAATCTAGTTGGTGCCATTGAATAGAAAAATTCACTAACCTCTATAATAAATTTTTGACCTAAAATAGTAATTCTGTTACTAAAATACGATATGATTTATTTTAGTTTACCGCACTTAAATTAAATTAAATTAATGCGCTTCTAAGTTTCAGTGGAAATCTACCTACTAGATATACTCCCTAGGCATATAATTGATCACAGATTCCGCATTTTATTCTCCTATTACTAAATTAAGTCAAATTGCTTGTTTACTAAATTAAATCGCTTGGTTTAGAAGCAGTTTGTGGAATTCATATTTTCCACATAAGATAAAGTATTATGATGATAAAACATACGATAATAACTCACGATCGCTCTTAAAAATGTACGTATTTAGCGTGTCTTTTGACAGACTGAACAGTTTTCTGAACAAGAAACTACGGTTTTCGGTCCCGTATGAAGTGCGATAAGGAATTAAAAATTCTCCTTCATTCCTCGGAGGTTCATAAACGTAGGTTTTCATTTCTAAAATCTCGGAGCTAAATCAGATACCTATTATGTAGGTATCTAATTATTATACTTTATCGAAGGACCAGAATAATTGCTTTTGTAGTGTTAGCACAAGGTAAACACAGTCATTAATTTATTTTTGTTTTGGATATTAGCTTTGTACAGAAACAGAAAAAAACGGTCACAATTGCTCACGTTTAAAATTCAGTCATCAAATTTGTTTTGTTGTGCTCACTCAATAGAATTCTTCATAAGGTCATGCCAATCATATTTCCGACTAAATGAGTCCTCTTCCATTACTGAGAAGGCACCAATGTTTTTGAAGCGGGCAACAAATATCCAGCTAACAGGTATTAAATAAAATTTGTTTCCATTGAAATAACACTTGAAAAATTATATGAGAAATAACAATATTATGTCTCTTAAATAGTACCAGTATAACGAACACAGAGTCAAGTCTGTTATCCAATTGACCAATGTACAATCGATTCTAATATGATTGTTTCGACCTTCTATGTATCTATCGCTTACTTTAAATTACTGTTTTATAATGGTTATACTATAACTACTAAATATAAACATCGTTTAACATACAGCTAGGAGCATTCTGAACTTGTCTTAAACATTTTTACCTAGAAGACAATGACCGTTTTATAAGAAATATTTCGATTCAATGTCGTAATAATCATAATAATCAATCAAATACAGAACCTACTACGGGTATTTATGAGACAGACTCACAATCATTGTGTTATAAATAATTGTAGATATACATATTTTATAAATACGATACATGATTAACTCCGATATTATTAAAACAAACCGACAATGTATTTTTTGTTTAGTCACCATGAATAAAACGTGCCGTTAAATGCATCGCTTTAATATTGTTTTTACAGAATTCAAAACGATAAAAAGAGAAACAGCGTTTTCTTAACCATCAGCTGCACATTTTTACCCAGAGATTTGATACTCAAAAGAGGTATTAGATATAGGAAACCGTGGACCGTAACGACTCATCCCTGACAAACGAATAAACTGATTCTGAAAACTCTCACATACTCGTAAGTTATGTACTCAGTACTCACCCACCCAATAACAGATCGTAAGTCCTGTAAACGCCTAGATATCCACGATCCCTTCCAGACTTGTTACATATTATGTTAAGATATCAACTAAAACAATAAATGGTTTATTAATCATGTTCTGACTTAACACAGGAAAATTCAAGCTGATCATGACTAAAGCAACATCAATTGGAAATAAGTTTATGTTGGGAATATTATGTAAATAAATAAATAATTTGACAACTATATACTTCTATCCGATATTTGAACTATTTATTATTATGACGTATCTGAATATTTCATATTAATACCCTGAACTGGCACTGAAACGTAAGACTGATCATCTCGCCTCTACGTAACAAATTATAAAGATTCACTGCACTTGTGTACCAATGCACCATTAGTTATGGATAAGGGAAAGTAGTACTAGTAGTAGCATTATAAGACCCCACGTTGAAGTTACAAATTCTGACGAGAAAAATTGGCTCACCCAATGAACTGTGAAATAAAGTCTGCAACGAACCTTGCCCAACAAGCCGGAATATTTATTCTTTATATAAGATCAACTGTAACTTCCGCGTTTGGCCTCCTATTGTCGTTCCCGACATTTCCAGTCTACATTGTCTCAGCCTACTGACAACTGACAACACCAGGCACCAGACACTCCGTTGGTTTAGTTTTTGCACTTTCTCACCGCGTGATGTTTTCCTAGAGAGGAAAAACCAGCCAACTCTATAAAGTTAATCCGCTTCCAATGTATGTGAATTGCATACAAAACACCTCCTAGCGCTTGTAACGAGGAAAACATGTAAAGAAAACATTATTATTGATGAGTGGATGTACTATTATGTAGACTAATCCTTAGCGAATCGCATTAAAAAAACTATTCATTAAAAAACTATTATTAAAATAATTATTTAAGCCTTCACTCATTTGCGAGTGAATTTGAAATGTGCATTTATTTAAATATGCAAAAATCATTAAGTAAGATATTTTCAACGTTCAATCTAATATGCACACTATAGGTACTACTACTCTCCCTTATCCACACACAAAGGTGCATAGGGCATTGCATTGGTACATAAAGGCAAGATAATCAGTCTCACGCTTCACGCCAGTCCAAGGTATCACATATGGAATTTTTTTATGTGAAATCTCATTCAAATAAATATTAAAAAATCAAAGAATCGAGCATTACGCCTCTGCAGATGTGTGATTTCGAAGTTAGGGGATTTTAGATCAAAGCTTTGAGCTTTGACGACATTTAGGCTATCCACTATCCATGAGATCGCAACACATTTTTCTGTTTTTTTTTTGATAGAAGAAAAAAAAAAAATTCATTACCATGTATTTATGCTGTTGCTACCATTTTCAAACTGCTCGGTATCTGAGTTTGTTCCCTGTAAAGTAAAAGTAGGGAGAGTAATTCTTATTTTATTACTTTTGCTTACTAAACAGATCATATTTTGAGAGATATATTGCAAATAAAACGCCTTAATATTGCTCTGCGAAAATCCCCCTAAGTCAAATATTATATGAAAGTTTTATAATAACCGCAACAGCGTGACATTTTCCCTTTTCCCGACTCCAATGTAACCATACATACATATAGGATACATTATATTGTATAACGAAGGTTTCCCCGACGCCACCCTCACACTGTGCGCTGGTGAGTCAGACTTGACAACCCACACCCTTCTGAACCCTCTCTCTGCCTCTCGCTTCGATAGGGCATCGTGGCTCGTGTCGCCATTCAAAAGTGCATATTATGCAAAATGGCTGCACTCCGATGTTGTAAGCGCTGAACTTTTGTAACGGTTGATGCAACTCAATTATTATCGAACGGTTCACTAAGTGCTGATAAAATATCATTGGACAAATTTAGATTTCCGATTGTGAAGTACCTCTTATCGGATGATTGCAAGACCCACTTTTAGTCATGAGCGTTTCTCGACGTTGTGTAGGTGTGGCCAATATTAGCAGATTTTTTTCCCATTAACTTTTACGATACAAAGTGTGTTGCAAATATGTTTCGAAACGTTTTATATATCAATAATATTATCAATATATTATTTGTGGCGTTGATTATTCAAAATTATACTAACTGGTTTTGGCTCGTGTTGGCATATACAGCGATATTAACGTGGTCATTCTTTCAAAACGTAATGTCGATATATATCGTTAACGATCACGGACGGTCGAATCTATACAATGGATAATTCCCACAAATTGGCAATTCTCCGCCCAATCCCCAACCTCCTGACCTTTTATCAATGTTTCCATCCTCCACCTTGTCCTCCTCCATCCTCGGTACATTCTCCTCTCCTCGGCGCCGAGTAGCGCGGTCATAGTCCTCCGAGCGCCTTGTATTGTTGATGTTTTTACCCTCACTCCCTTTTAGCAAGCGGTCTCCTGATTACTCGGGGTGATGTCCATAGTTTCTCTCTGGTACTGCCTCCGCTGCATCGGTCATGTGGGTGGAAGCCTGGCTGGTCGACCTGTTCAGGTTATTCCAGCGAAAAATACTTCCTATATTAAGTACTATCCTTAACAAACGCGTTTATTCGTGTTTAGTCTAACTACATAGTGCTTCGTTGATGATATGCCCCGTCCGAATATTCTGACTAAACCGAAGTTAAAAAGTCACTCGTGAACAATTTAATACTGCAGTAGCCGCTTTAAAATACATGAAATCAAGATTTTTATAATTCCATTATCCAAGAATCCTAGTAACCAATAAACAGAGAGGTACAAATTTAAAAATACCCAGCTTAAGAAAAATCGTAATTTTCATATTTTTAATTTACAAGTTGACAAAGCTTTAGAAAAAAATAAGAATAATGTAAGAAGTTGCAGCAGTATTTAAATTTGTGCCATTAGCGTTGCATTCATAATATTATTATTATTATCGATGTTCGATGTGTCCCGTCTTGAAGCTCTTAAGCTAATTACTTTATAACATTTATCCGTGAAACTGTCCCCTTTATATTTGCATAATTTGTTGATTTATTCTCCAGCTACAAACTGCTGACAAGTACCAGAACTACAATCTACCATAGGGGAAAAGCATTCGTAAAGGGTTAAGGATACTGACTCCTGACAAACAACATCAATATCATACTCCTTTGGTATGTAAATCTCTCAGGAGTATTAATCATTCGAGCTTACCCTTTCTGCCATGTCCTTGCTGCGTTTATTAGGGAATCCTCCGAGACTAATGCAAATAGAGTTTCCCTGATATGTTTGCTCTACCTCCTATCCCCTATCCTTGCTCACGTCGTGTTCTCCTGGTAACGTATATTATGCAAGTGCCTAATTGAATATCTGCTATAAATTACTAACTAACACACATTGGATAACATACTACGTCACAACGGCCAATCTTCTATGTCGTAGGTGTATTCGCTAATGATATATATTTATTTATTATCTATTTATTTACTTAAAATTCTATGCCTAATAACTTACACTTCAGGTGACCTATTTCAAAAGTTAAGAAATAATATTATAGACTTCTAAAGGTTTAGAAAATTGAAAGTTTCGAATTGCGCTTTTTTAAAACTGGTTATAGATAAAATAAACATTTAATAAAGTCATTAATTAATCTGATACCTCAAACCATTGAAAAAAATCAGCTTCGGTTTGAATTAAGCTGCAAGATTGATCGAAAGTAAAATACATAGTTATTATAGTCTAGTTATCGGAGCTGATCAAGATTTAGGTGTATTACGATAGCATTAGGTAGGTAGGTACCTAAATACTTGCTAAGGTACCTCTGTCTGTTTGCTCTGTATGTTTTACGCTAGCATCATTTTGACGTAAAGTTAGTAATAAATAAATAATTTGATTTGGCACCATAATTTGAAATAAATAAAGTGGTCAGTGTATACCTCACGTCACGCAATGACTTGATTACAATTTTGTCACTTTACAACTCCTGAGTTTGTGGTGACCGGCCTGTGGTTAATCTGAATATCATATCAATATGCTTTAACTTGCAATTCAACACCTTATTTAAAACAGTGTTATTCGACATCATTCCGCCATCAATCAGTTTTCAGCGTCATGTTTTTTAAAATCTTATACATCTTTTTAATAATTAAATATACGAAATTTATCAAAATAAAATTGTGTGCGATAACTTTGGGAGCATGATACTAATTTGAATCTTGAACGATAGACTATAGGATTCTACCGCAAGTAAAGCAGAATATTATGTTGATACAATGACTACGCTTATTTATAACCTTTAGACCAAGAATTAAACTTATTTATTGTATTCTCTCCACGTTTTATTAGCCGCACACAAAATCTAATAAATTCAAAAAAGAACCCTTCTAAATCAAAATCCTTTATTAAATCGAATACGCGGCAGTTATACCATAATAACTTTCACATTCTCACGTTTTTCTAACGCCGTTGAATTTTATGACATCATAAAGCAAGCTTACTCGCCGAGCAGCGGGAGACGTAGTAGAGCCAGCGTACCCAGTCAGCAGTACCCACCCGGGTACTCTAGTCCTGGTACGGGGGAAGCCCGGAGCGCCAGACGGCTAGGGAGCCCCCATTGTATGGGACCCTCGAGACACGTCCTTGTGACTCTTTGTCCCGTCTCACAATACACTACCTGGTCCCCAAATCGCAACTTACCTCTGCCCCCGGGTAGCGAGCAACGAAACGCTAAACTTCAGCATTGACGATATGACGACACTTTTGTCCCCGTGGTACATAAACCTATGCATTGTTTGCTATCTCGAGACCTCAAAACCTTCGCGTCCCCACCACTGCTATAATAAAGAATACAACACTCATCTCATTTCCACTCACGCAGACGCCTTTGAAAAGAAAGAGAAAAGTCTTAAGAAGTAATCATTGTTAAGAACGATAGGTAGGTATAATAACTTTGTTTTGGTATGTTTGTAGCGAAATAATTAAATGCTTGTATACATAATAATTATAAATTTTATCAAAGATTATATATGGATTCCACAAACTGCCTCCAGGCCAAGCGATCGGCCGTCAGCTCCCGTGCATCCTCCTTAGTCAAGTCCACGTCCCGCAGCTCTGACGCAAACTGCCGACGAATTGTCAACAGTGGACGACCAGGACGCCTGATGCCTTGTAAAATAGGCATCCATATGCTCCACATAGGGAGCGGATATGGGATGATGATGATGTTGATGAGGATATATATATACTTACCTATAACTAATAATACAAGTAGTCGTATTGTGTAAGCGATCCTGTTTCGATAAAAATCTATTTCAGTAGCTTGGAATGCATTACAGAAATCGTAGGTATGTACTCGTATGTACTTAACAGGGTGTCGGGAGACGTGCATACCTCGAGGCTTCAAGTAACTATAATACAATCTACCCAGTCTAGATCGATCACGAGGGTTGTTGGCGGAAATATTCCTCTAGCGATACTGGTTCAACTCCCATTTACAGGGTTGATATCTACACTGAAAATGAGGGTGAGAAGTAGTGACGCATCGTTTCATTTCTCAAATCTAAAGATGTTTACATTTAATGGAATTTTCATTATTCGCATCACAGTCAGGGGAGAAAAGATCAAATGCGAATCAAAGTTCCCTTTGAACATAAATTTCTTTCACATAATGTGCTTACAAATCTCGTCACATTTCATGTTCTTCTCTTCTTCCCATAATAAATTCTTTCTTCCCCTACGTTTCTAATCTTCATTTTTAGCTCAAAATCAAATAATATGGACTGTATTGTTGTGGTTCATCCGTCTTCATTACCTCATCTGCCCACCTGGTTTCTTCATTCTATATTTCTTAGGGTTCAACAGTTATTTTTACAAGCCCCACCTGGCTCGCACTTTTCACTTTTGAAATCCAAAATGTTATATTGTTGAATTTGCCAAGCTATTAACGAATGTTTTATTGCACACGTAAATTAGTCTTAATAGTGACGTACGTTGAATACTTTAATGTTTTATTACGATTAAACTATTTCCATGATTTTAACATCCAACTGCACATTATTATGCTGATGAGCCTACTAACTACAATAGAACGGAAACATAAATTGGTTCTGCGATTCAAGAACACGCAAAAAATGCAACTGCACGAGCGGCGCTAGTGACTAGATGTTATTATTACGTGCCTACCTGCATATAATTCACTTCGCCATTTCGTCTGGCTACACTTGGTTGTGTCTATTTATTGTCCATTGTTAGCGAGTATTTCCTATGGGTGTTGAAATATGGTTCCTTTGTCCACAGCAGCAGCTGCCCCGGCTCCGGCAGTATGGCGGAGGGCGGCGCCCGTGCTCCCCTAGCGCCTCACAGGCACCATCATCAGGTAACGCCATTTTACACCATACTAGATTATCGTGACACATATTTACCCGCAGTACGCCTGGATCGACTGACTGCAGGGTCAATCTTGATCTGATAATAGATTCAATTCGTTACTGGACCGAGGTGCCAGAACCACACAGGATATACATATACAACTAATCTACTATGCTTGAAGACATGATGTTCATAATGATTCCTTTAAAGTTATTACATCGTGTTGTAAGTAGCACGATCGTACTGTTTTCTATTATTAAGAAAATATGTTTCCATTTATCGTGTAAATATGCCAGTTTTGTTTGCTATTCCTAATCATCTCGCATATTCCGTGCACTGCAATTTAAACTAGAATTTCGAATATATATTTCATATGCACGTCAAAGCAGTTATTTATGAGAGAAGATCAAAAGAATCTCTGCTTCTCGTAAATTAAAATTTCCACCTTATGGCGCCGCGCCGAAAACGCGCTTCGGCACAAGATAAACCTTTTGTTTTAAAACTTGCACAGATCAAAATATTACATGACTGGTGACGTACATTGCGTACCACATTCCTACTTCCTGCAAAATTTCTTGATTTATGCATTTTACTTAATACAACGTTGAACCTATTTATAGTTTTAATGCATTTATTGTTTAAATTTGTGTAGCGTTTTCCCTTAGATATCGTATTATTAACGGACTTAAATGCTTCTTGTCTAGGTTACAAAGGCCAGTAACTCGCATATCTTATATACTAATGTGAATCCGATGTGCACTTTGTTTTATATATATTATGTTCCGATCTTATATTACAGCATACTACATACTAAGTAAGTCGCCTGGAGCTTAATGGATATTTAAACTAGATTAGACATGGAAAAACAAGCTTTTGACGCCATAAAACGAAATATATCGCCTCAGAAGCTAATATAAATACTTCTCGAGCGTATCGCACTATGAATACTAAACTGCACTAAATAAAAAAAAGTAAACTTTCGGGAAATAAAAATGCGATTTTATTTCAGTAGCTACTGTTTCATTGAATTTTGATTTTGAAAAACGTACTCGACATAGGAAATGGATAGAAACATGTTTCTTACACATAAATTTGGCAGTCTCTGTGATCTGTAACGTGGTATTCTCAGTTCATTTTCGACAAATTAGGACTTAGTGCAATACAGTATTCATAGTGCAATATTTCTATTCGGTAGAAAACTTTGATGAAATGTAAAAAGGAAGAAAAATATATATTTATAGATATTTTATATAAATACCTCATCACGGGTTTTGCCCAGTGTGGTATTCATATGGGTACCTAGCTAGTAAAATAACAAATAATGTTATTTTATTGAGTAAAAAATAAACAACTTTCTTTGGTTTCAATGAGTTAGGTAATACAATGAGATTCTTAGGAGTGTAAAAATTAGTACATGACAAGCTTTGTCATTTTTAATTTTTAATGCCTTGGCTTAAGCAAATTAATATTTTATTATAAGTTTACATTCTTGCGTTGGAAGGTTAAAATTATAATTTCTTGATTTATTTTCAGTAACACACCTTTATTCATGTTCATTTGAAGTTACGGGTTTTATTCATTTGACTGTTAAATCATATCTCACCCATTTACTATGCGGGTATTCTGTTGATAGAATACAAAGCACTTTTGTTACTCGTGATGTCATCGCGTGTTCCTATCTGACACGCTATTCTACAATTAATAGAGATTCGTGCGAGGTTTACTAAATTCACAGTAAACGTAATAATTACAATTGATATTGGAACTTTAGTGCCTAATTTGTAGCTCGCGCATGCGAACAAATATACTACATTACATACATGTTACAAGATTAATTATTTCTTTGTCTTTTGATAGATCTTATTTTATTTCGTCTGTAGTTTTTACTAACGGGAAAACCCCATGATATTATTTTTAAACAATCCATATTTTACCAAGAATTACTGTGTTGATGAATATCTATAGTATAATTGGAAAAAAGATCTTATTAGAAATTACCCATCGTCAGTACTGCTGCGGCTATAAACGTGGGTATTATTGGACATTCACGACCTACCAACTGTATAGTATAGATAATGTTTTAACGAATTTATATTTTGTAGTGTCGCACCGTTCTGATAGATCATTTCGTTCGATCTCTCCACAAGTCATATTACCCGATTATTAGTTTCTACCGGTAGCAGTCTGTCTCTCCAATATACTGTAAATCACGTGGATCAATTTCTGCTCGACAGGACAGTAGCACTGATGGCAATAAAATACTCTGGTGAGCTTTTCTTGTATCTCGGTGATTGTAAAGAGAAGGGAATGGATATACTGAGATTTGTATTTGCGGTTATTTTCTAAATAAAATTTATCTTCTACAACGTGCCTACCGACTCGCATGATTCACGAATCGATCGGGATTCAGACCTCGGCCAAATAAATCTTTGACCGAAGCGAGAGAAAGCTCTTTCACGACTAACTATAAATTTCTTCCGATACCTCTACTACTACGCAGTAGGATTTTGCAATTAGCCAATAAGTCATTCTTATTCCTTCGCCGCTGTTGTTCTCAACACTGTCACATTATTGTAAGCGCTCGGGTTTGTCCGTTACATTTCTGTCCAATAAAGTGTTGAATGTTTACTTTATATCGCTATATAAAATCACTTGTCGGTAGTTCCAATTAGACTATTACTCTCAATAATTATGCTATTACAGCAGATAGTCAGGTAGGTAATGGGCCGGTTGGGCTAAACACGACGAGAATTAATCCAGTCTAATATCATTACGGCAATCGGTTGTGGTCTGTCACGACACTAGCGCCGTGTTATACCTCGAATAACCGTCGCTGTAAGTGAACTTGATTTACATGAACATCCGCACCTAACGGTTCCACCTTCTACCTGATCCTTGCCATTGTGTATTGTGTTGGGCGCCTCGCTTGACCTGCCGGCGACAGCCAATTAATTCCTTGCTAGCGTTGGATCTACTAAACACACTTTTCCTAACTTAATCATTGCCACAGTCGAAGGTGACACTACTCGTAATGGCTTCACTTATTATCCCAAATTTTAGTTCTCAAACTTCTTCAATCGATGATTATCAACCCGTTAAACGAATCTGATTACAAATCTAAAACAAATTACAGATGCCTAGGTATTAAACCATTCTATTATTGCTCTGCTTTCTTCACGAGTTCCGGTGTTAGCGCATTGTGTTAATCAATAGGTTTCAATTTAAATTGTCGTGTAGAAAGTGAAATTTTATAAGATCACCGAAACATTGACTTCACGCTGATAGTGTCGAAGTAACTCGACGACGCCGAATGTAACCGGATTTGATGAGCCCCGGAAAGTGTTTTTATCCAGCGTGTTGCGACTACAATAACAAAGTGAAATCTGATACCATAAGCTGATGCGAGGAACCTAACCGCCTTGAATAGAATCAATCACGCCTAATGTAAGCTTTCTTTTCGGCCTTTGTTCTTAGCTGTTGACATCACAAGGACGCGGGGCAGGGTGTTTCACCTGACGGAAGATGAAGATGAAAGCGATTGGAGGAGACAAGGCGGGTATATGTATAATGTACCACTAAAACTGTGTACTGGACTGGGAGACTGGTCGCGGGTCGCGGCCCGGGACGTGCAGTCATTTCTTTATCATCTCCAACACAAAAGTTTCATTTGGATGATAAATTACTCTTGCGTAACGCCTTTTCTTACACTTTCATTGTAACTAAACAGGTTTCTTATTTTTAGCTCCAAAATACTTTTATCTTATTTGCTCTCCTCATAGCGTGATCTTAAATAAAATAATACATTAGAATGTATTTAACTAGGTACATACATTATCATTACCCCGAGGCTTACTAAAATTATTAGCGTGTTTTTTAGAAGCTATTTTCAACATTACGAGACATGACAAATAATTATTACAATATTTGAATAGATAATTGCTAGTTATTTGACTTACGATCAACCATTTTTTTAAATTTGTCTACTGTACTACCTATCGTGTGTGTTGTTTTCTTACATCAATTTACAATCTCAATATTATTACTTTCCAATCCTAGCTACCAGTCTTTATGTCCATACCTAATCTAAATTTGCTTTGTTTGTTTCTAAAGTGAAATTACGTTACGTAATTTTTGTTTTTTGATGTAGGTTCCGCTCATATTGTATGCAAACACTGTTACTTTGTAACATGTTAGATACATCATTTAGATTAGCTGTTATAATATTATTCTATGGTAATCATACCTGGAAATGCTCCGCGTGCCCCCATCGGACTGTCAATATAACAATAACTTTGAATATCAAATAAGCATGGATAAATATAATGTGAATGCAATGCTCAGAGAAACGGTGCATTGTTCCAAGGTGTTTCCTATGTCTGAAATGTTAAATCTATCTGTAAAGGTTTAGTGAGCCAACCGTCTCCCTTTCTCACCACGGAGGTCTTAGGTCAATGTTGTTAGCCTGCTTACTATTCTATTGTGGACTGGAAGATTAATGGATACTCTTTTTGCAAATTTATTCATCAATCACTTATTGTTGCATTCTATATAGTTCAAAACGAAATTCACCCGTCGTTTTTTTACAGCACATACCTATTCATCTGACTATTAATACATTGATGTAGTGTTCAAGTCTTAACTCCGTCTTCAAAACATAAAAGAATAATGAACACCATATATTTTTTCTCCCAAATACTAGTTCTTGTTTCGTATGAGAATCACAGATGAGAACACAAGTGAGCTTCTCATAAATATTTACTAACTAAACTAACTAACCATCACGCCATTTCCCCGAAGGTGTAGGCAGAGAGGATAGAACGCCACATCACTCTGTCCCGGCACACTTCTCTTGCTTCCTCCACATTCATACATCTTCTTATGCACACGCACGTCGATTATTCCGACTTCTTCCATGACCACTTTCGAGCACTTGTTTTACTTGATCATGCCATGTCTTCCTCGGCCTTCCTCGATTTCTACATCCAGGAACAGTCGCATCATATATTTTTTTAGCCGTTCTTTCATCATCCATTCGCTCTACATGACCGAACCATCGTAAAAGACCTTTCTTAATTTTGTCGATAATGCTTATCTCAGCCTTGCACTCTGCTCTAATTTCGACATTTGTACACCTATCATACATAGTCTTACCACACATTCGCCTGAGAGATCGCATTTCAACTGCATTCAATCTACTTTCATCCTTTTTTTCCAACACCACGCTTCACTACCATACATAAGGGTTGGTTCCAGAACTCCATTATAAACTGCCAATTTAGCCTCTTTTGATAAGCACTTACAGGGTTTTAAATCGCTTCTTAGGTTTATTTAACTAAAGCTATAGTAAGTCCTGTATTATTGGTATCACATGCATATTGTTTTTTTTTATTATGCTATTACATTACCATGTTTTTTGCATAATGTGTACTTTATTTTGCATTAAAGCCTGACGCAATTATGTTTAACCGTGAAACCACAAAGCGTTTACGTTTGTATTGTAATAGCTTTATAATTATTTTAATGGTCTTTTAAAGTCTGTCAGAAGAGCTCTATACGCAGTACTACAAACATAATGTAGAATCCTTATCTTAGTATAGGTTCAAGATGGATGAGCTCATAGAATAGGCACTATAGTTTCAAAATTTTAAAGTTGAATTAAAGTATGTGTCTAAAGTGGAAAACCTTTATTGGTTGTTTTATTTTAAATAACATTTAGTTAAATGAACAACGGTTGATAAACCACATTATTCAAACTAACCAACCTTTGCAAAGGCGTAGATCTCAATAAAATTGACAAGTTACATAAATCATTACATTGATAGATGTATTAATCCCTATGGATACGAATTTTTATGCGATAAGGAAGTTTACAGGTCTTACCTCTTATAAGCTCATTTTGTGGTCTCTTGACGTAGTAAATACCTAGTATTTTTCCTTTTCGATGGTCCCCAGCGATATGGGTTTACCAAATAAAGTAGCCAAACATGGTCCAGGACTGGGAGAAATAAAGGTCATTGATGCAGTCTATTTTGGTCAGAAAACCACGCGCTCAACATTTAGCAGTACGAAAAAGAAGTAGAAAAAATTACTATAAAGATGCAAAATGTAACCTAGCTTTATAGTGAGTCAATAATATTCATCTTCATAAAGATTATTATTCTTAGTCATTAATATTCTCTATAACTATTAACTGGACGGATACTTTCATGATGGGTCGGCGGGTGTCTAGCGGTGTAATGTGACGTGTGACACTGTGCACACTAGGCCTGGCAGGAGGGCGCCGCGCGCGCGCCGCGCCGCGCCGCGCCGCGCCGAGCCCGAGGAGTGCCACTATCCTTCACACCATCTCCGGTAATTTGTTGCCGGCACCGCCGCGCGCCGCGCCGCGCCGCACCGCGCGCCGGCACTGGCCGTTGTTTATGTTAGCACTGCCTGCCAGACCAGCCTCCAGCGTCACGTATAGCTAAAGCCATCTTTCCCTCGCTATAGAAAGCAACGAATGAACCAAAACCCCATAGATAAATTTGACAAACTTTTCACGCCTAGCGTTTTCGTTTCTAAACGATTTATTACGCACGTCTAATAATTTACTTTCCTTCAATGCTAAAGTATGTACGTACTAAATCTAGTGTCTGTGTCTTATTCGTAAAGAATATGTTATTATTCCTAATCCAATTTTTTTTGTATTTTGCTTTTGTTTTTTCTTCTTTTCATTGTATCGTAAAGCGAAAATACGTATCTATTATGAATAGATTATTCCACGTTATTCCACATTAGCCTCTTCTCAAATTAAGGTAAAACCAATTCTCCGTTGATTCTTTCCACTTGCCATCTGTTATACCGCTGTCCATAAAATGTGCCATTGAGCTGAATGGAAAAATATCTTCACATCAACTATTCACATTTTTATACGCTCGAACCTACGTGATGGAAGAGTTTTAGTGTCGAATTGTATCATGACTCAGATTAACGGAATACTTATGTGTAGAATTATCGCCTTATTGCGCATTGGTAGAATAAGTCCGAACTGCACACAGTATAATGTGTAATGTATATTATGGATACTCAATGACTACTGGCTACTGGACGCCAGACCGACTGATATACGCCGCAATGACCAAAAATAGTAATGTTGACCGAGGACCATTTGCGGTGCAAACTGCACACATGTTCCAAGATACACAAACGTAATTATTGCTTGTAAACGTTTGTTAGATTCCCGCCACGATATCGCTACTTGATAATTACAACGGACTATTTGTGTAGTAGGTAAACCTTCTCAATTAAACTAGTTTTATTTCATATAAAACAAGCGTAGAACCTTGCTATTCTCTGCTTGCTCGTGGTTCCTCTGTTTGCGATGAAAATCAGACCACCTGTTTGGTTATGCAAATTAACCGTATCAGATTCAAGTTCTTGCAAAATGTTGCACTTTGTCATGATTATTTGAGCAGTTCCTTTTGTTTGGCGCACGTGCACTCGATGCTGGTAAGTGCCGCGTTGCAATTCAATTTCTACCGCCATAATGCGAAATGATAGTGTAACCGCAAAATTATGTTGCAATAAAGCAAATTTGTGCAAAATTATCGTGTTTCACAGTAATATCCCTTTCTATCTACCTTGTGGGTTGCTGTATTATTTGCATCTTGTTCCAGTCTAGCGACATAAACATGTGCATCGTAATGTTTATCGTGATTCATTTGTATCTGTTCACGAGAAATGTTTGTAATTTGGAACCCCAGGTATTACATTCTATATTCTAACATCAGATTACAGTGCACATTATTATCATCAGAACTAAACTAGAAATTTCCTCGTTCGAAAGTGTTTAAAAACAGATAGGCAAGTACATTTTTAGCTCCGCAATATTAAGGCACATGTCACGCTACTTTACATGAAACGATTGTTAGTATTCTCGTTGTATTCCTTCCGATCCTTAAGTGAATAAGTGATTGCATGTGGCCCTTTCACTTTCTGTTCTGAAAGAAAGTTTAACGGCAGTACCTACATTGCCTCTGATGCATTACCTCCCCAGCCCTAGATTCTTGATAGGTTGGTTGTTAGCTCGTAATGCCATTTTGCCTGTCCAATGTTCGACTGTTGTGCGTTTTCACGTTTTCATTTCCGCATTGGCTGCATTTATCTATGCTATTGAATTGCATTCGTGCAATGTTCGCCATTAGTTTGGGCCTGTAGATTCTGTACGCGCCATCATTACGGAATAAAATATTATCCGCGAAATGTCAAACCTTGCTTAACTAAATTCTTCTCCACGACTTTGTTTAATGTTCATTGTACGTACATACTTGTACCTAACTATGAGTCAGTTTTGTGCAGAAATCTGCAATGTAAGAATCTTCGTCACAGTATATCGCATAAAAACTATACAACTAAGTTTTGTGGATCTTCATGATCATTTTAATTTATTTCATGGTCATTAAGAACATTACAGAAAAATCCGAATCATTCTTAATACAGTAAAAAAATATATGACAATAGGTAGTATAGATACTATAACAAAGTGTAATTAAAAGTAATTATGTAATTATAAATTAGAAAGTGCGTTCCTAAAGGAAGACCCACCGTCATGAATATGTCGACATCCGAGGTGATGCGACATATTTATATTTCCTAGGAATGACTCTGAACATGCTCCAGCTAGGTTTAAATTTAAGCCCACTTTATACGGGACAGTTTACTGTGCAGTTTCTTGTTCAGAAAAACTTCACAGTTTCTTGTACCGTTTTCTAACCAATAAAAACTGCGCGGTGTGAATTTTACCTTTACACGGCACAGTTTACTGTCTGTAGGCATGCGCAGAACGCGACAGTCGGACCAAAGAATACAACAGTCGGACTGCCATAAATGTTGTCATACTAATAATCTCTATCGTCGCCTATCTTATCTATTTTTTGCAGATTTTGTGGAGATTTAACGAATCTACTGAAAATGTACAACCGATTTACCGATTTTGGAGTCATTTTAGTTTTAAAGCATTTATTTTATGGAATTATAAGCGCAGATAAATTCAACATATATTATGAATAACTTTAGGATATTCTACCGATTTTACAATTTGGCAACATTACTCATCTGTCAAATAGTCGTTATTTGATATTTTGAATTTCGATCTAGGATTTCAGTTCATAATATTTATAACATTATATTCATATTCGCCATCATAAAAGTTTATCAAAGCTTATTTGTAATATTACCGATACTATTCAACATCATAAGTATTATACTGTCGTAATCGCCGCGGGTGATACGCGCGCCGAAACTGTGTGAAAAAAATGAGTGGAATTAGCGCACAGTGAGAATTTTTTTATCCAGTTTTAGCTTTATACGGGACACTTTTTAGACTGCACAGGAAACTGTGTAGTAAACTGTCCCGTATATAGTGGGCTTTACTAAAAAAAACATGTTTTACTCCATTTTTGCTTTGCACTTTATATGTGGTACAGGCACACAAACCAAACCGTTATTGTTGAGGTCTAGCTGTCAATTCTATTGTCCATTACATTTAGGTCACGAAAAATGAATAAGTCTGACCTGATTCTTCTTACACTGAGAAATCAGTTTAAAGGTTCCCTTGCGTATAACGTTGGAATATTGAACCGTTAAAATGTCATGAGATCAGTATTTTCCGTCTGTCAGTTTACTACGAAGATCATCCATCCATACATCATTATCTTGCAAATGTACGTTATTAGGTGTATTTATACTTTCGCTTCGAAATATTCTATTTGTACTTTATGATTTTCCTTTTTTTTTTTGACTTCATCTGGTTTGGAGGATAATATTTTACCCACTTACGGAGACCGGAATGAATTTGTCTACAAACTCTGGACCCAAACAGAAACTAACGGTGTGTCGTGCCCAATTATCCATCCTCAGTGAATGCCACCCACTTGTAATAATGTTTCAATCAATACCTCCTAAATTGGGATAATTCACATGTTGTGACGTCATACACATTGTCATCATATTATATTATTGTTATGGACACCTTTACTTTGTGATTGTCATTATTATTAGATACACTAATATAGTACAAGATCTAACTGATCATTTAATGATAACTGTCCAGTAAAACAAACTTTATTTATATCAATATTAGTTAGCTAAATAATAAATGATTGCGACAGGGTTGCGTCCTTGCCCCGCGGCGGCCGATCGCTTGGCTTGGGGGCAGTTAGTGGAATCCATATGCTCACATAGGGAGCGGATATTATAGTACGATGATGAAACGATAAAAATCATTTGATAGATACGTCCGCTTGCATGTTAGTCTGCAACAGGATCTTCTGGAGATATCGTCTAATAGTCATGGTAAGAGTTAAAATACCAATCAATAAACTTTATTTCGAATTCACAACTATGTTTAATGAAATATAAATAATATTGTTGGTGATTTAGTATTCGTTTCTCAGATTCTAGTTGCAAGTGTATTTTGAACTCTTTATTCAACTCAACACTATTGTAATAATGTGTGGGTCTATCAGTATTATCTACCTTATTATTGTTTTGTGTTACCTTTTGTCTTGAATAACAATATCAATCAAATTTCGACGAACTTTTGACTGTAGATACGTAAATTTTGTATGCTAAATATCCTAAAATTTGGTTCAGAATTATTCTATGATATGATAATAAGTTTTATTACTATCTCAAATAAAAGAAATTCTTTGTTGAACAATGGTGTCAATCCTTTTGTTACTTTTACACCCTTGCTGGTTTTAACTTGTATACCGTTTAATATATTCATTGCATACGGTGTATTATCATATCTGTAATAATCAAAGTGTATGGTAATAATGTATAGTTTTTATTAAGTCGCAGCAACCGTCCAATTTATGATGACCAGAATAACTGGTTCCCCAGTTTTGTTGGGCGATTTCATACTGCCTCATGTTCCCGTGACAGTGAGAATAGTTTTATTATATTCCCCCTTATTTACGACATGTTTATGGTCAGTTTGAGTTCTGACCTTCGGTAAACTTGTAAGCAGTACAACATACTAACACACCACCGCACCGGTGGAAGTTGGAAGTTCCTGTTCACTCGGCGAACTTTTCTTATTACAATTTTGGTCTTTAAATTTCCATTCTCTGAACCAATTTTGGTTTGTAAATCTATGTAACCAACTAATCATCACGCCATTTCTCGGAAGAGGTATGCAGAGAGGATATAACGCCACACCACTCTGTCCTGGCACACTTCCCTTGCTTCCTCCACTTTCATATATCTTCTCATGCACGCACGTCGATTATTCCGACTTTTCACATGACCACTTTCAAGCATTTGTTGTACTTGATCATGCCATGTCTTTCGCGGCCTTCCTCGACTTCTACGCCCAGACACACTCTCATCATAGATCCTTTTTTTAGCCGTTCTTTCATCATTCATTCGCTCCACATGACTAAACCATCGTAAAAGACCTTTCTTAATTTTGTCGATAATGCTTATCTCAGCCTTGCGTTCTGCTCTAATTTCGACATTAGTGCACCTATCATGCATAGTTTTACCACACATTCGCCAGAGAGATCGCATTTCAACAGCATTCAATCTACTTTCGTCCTTTTTTTCTAGCTCCATGGTTCGCTTCCATACATTAGTAATCATAATCAAAGTTCGTAGATTTTCACAGCTTTCTGGATACAGATTAAACGTTTTTCTGAACACGGCATAACAACCAGAAAAACAATCTGCAGTTCGCATAAATTTTTAAAATGTGATGATCTTCGAGTCTTTTTAGCTCTACGTGCATACTTACTTCTGATGACCAAATAAGTTTTAGCCTTCTAATGGAATACCGCATTTTTTAAAATTTTCTTGTCATCGAATTGATTAATCGGGTTCCAAACATCTGTCTCAATTTTCCTGAAATCATTCTGCAAAAAGCTAATAATATATTGGTCCCTTTTTACAGTACAAATTTAAACTGTCCTTTTACATAATTATTCTTTAATTATGAAAAACTTAAGTGTTATTGAGGAGTTGGTTTGATGTACTCATAACTGCCCTTTTACTGTTTGGTTGTAAATGTCATAAGGTACCTTCTTTATTGAATCGATGTGTTTAACTTCCCCTCGTGTACCCTCATCAACATAAAGGTGCACTTTGTACTTTACAGAGGGGAAATAAATGACTTCAAATTACATCTGTATACAATAAGAATTACTGTTAATTCTATGGAAAATAATACATTCCATGACGTATCAAATTACTCACACGCCTAATTTCTTAACTAATAATGAGTCTAGCAGTTTATTTTTAAAAAAACTATTTCGCTAATGCAATATTTAGCTTAAAGCATCTATTTAGATTTAAAAAATATACGTGGTTAGGTTTTTTTTTCATACGACTCTTTTTGGCGATAAAAGTGACGTAGCGCAAAAAGGAGTAAAACTTAAATCAACTTTGACACTTTTGGATACACGCGTATGTGTGAAAACTTACTTGGTTAACGAGGACGTAAAAATTTAATAGTTTTTCTTGCCTTAGTTTTCTCTCGTTTAACGTGTTTTTAAGATGTTCTTTTATCTCTGTCGTTTTGGCAAAACGGGCCGCTCTCTACACCACATAAAATGATTTTATATCGCGCCGTTAAAAAGTGACGTAGATGGTTCCTTCTCCATTCATCGCATCGTTCAGATTACCCTTGTGTTTTTATTTAATCCTCTAGTTTAACCCATTCACAATCGTCATCAGCAGTTGAAGTACCCAGAACACAAGTAATAAAGAATTTCTCTAGTCTGGACCCGTATTCAAATAGAAAAATGAATTAGGATTTACCTTCCACGGCCGATAAAACATAACTGATTTTTATTCTAAAAAAATATCAATGTACATATTATTTTATGGAAACAGATTTATTTACAGACTTAAAAAATTCAATTCAAAATTATGCCATAAATACGTAGTTTTTTGAGAAAAATTGTTTTAGTTTTTATCGATCTTACTCGGTAACTCTGTAGATATGCATTCACGATTCTAGCCTTGCTGGCACGTGGCAGGGGGCGCCTGCCCCCGTCTCCTTGACACGTGCCACCCGCACTTGTCAGACCCGCCACAGCCCTCGAATTAGGGGAAAACTACACCACTCTAATACAAAAGTTTAAATGTGCTATTATAGAGAATTTGAATAAAGCAGTGAACTAGCATCTCGAAGATTTTTTACTCTCTAGTTAGTAAAAGAACCCTTTAAACACTTTTGATTCTCTTTTTAAAATATTGGTTGGATATTCTATTTGTACGAAACCCGATATTTACTCATAGGTATAATAATGTATTTGGTGTTTTTGTTGTTTTTGTCGTTGTTTGTCAAATGATCAGAAGCTACTACTTAGTAAAATTTTCTTACTCCTTTTAATACAATGTATTTAATAAGAACAATCCATATTTCTGTAATATATTATTTCATTTCATTGTTTCTTTTTTATTATTGGTTGTTAAGAAGTATGTATTAAAACATTTTTATTTAGCTTATTGAACTCTACATCTCGAATAATTTCTCCTTTTGATATAAGTCCTTTTGATATAATTTGTCCATTTGATATAAGTATATATTTTTACCGTTTTAAAAGTTGGTTGTATTTTGATTAGTCAGATGTGTTTTCCGCGATATATTTGAAAAGAAATGCACATTACAAATAAACCGTGAAGTAATAACATTAGATTATACAAAATGTAGTACCTACATACAAAGCAGCTTCTGGATATCACTTTACTATGTAAAATGTCATTTATATACATTCACACCGTGTATATTATTAATCTCCAGTATACGTAGACTAATTACTATAATATGTATTGAGGTATCTATGTTCAATTTACTAGAATGCCGTAAGAATATTTCCATATATTTCAGAGCGTTTCCTATTTTGTCGTTAACTTAATTGTAATATGTAAATCTGAAATAAACGTCTGTAAAACTAGTTAGTTCTTACTGACATGATTATCAGATTGACTAAGTAACAGTTCATTTTTCAGTAATGAAAAATTAAACAATGTTATTATTAAATGAACAGGGGGGGGGGGGGGGGGGGGGGGGGGGGGGGGTTTTCTAACCTTTCACTTGACTCTTTCTATTATTTTGCTGTTTTGTACATAAATCTCTAGCACATTGCATTATTTAAATGTCTTCCTTTCCATAAGAAAGTTTAAAGAT